>BOSO01016563.1:5506-17056 GCA_018403395.1 Gorsachius goisagi
TGCCCTGGCTGGGGGCGAAGCGCAAGCCGATGGTGTACACCTCCCCGCCGGCCACCTGCGGGAGAACGGGTGGGGGGAGAGGTGGCAGGGACCCCGGCACGTGCCCACCCTGCCTGGGCTAGCACGGCCCCCCCGCCGAGCCTCGCTCCGCGCATCCCACGGTCCAGGCAGACCCTGGGGGGGTCTGGCAAGGGGGGGAGCGGGGGCAGGACGTACCTCGAAGGAGTCCTCCTTGAACTGCAGGAGGTCGGGGCGGTTGGTGCCCAAAAAGTAGAGCCTGGGCGAGGGGTAGGGGTTGGTGTAGGTGATGCGCTTGTTGCAGCCCCTCCCGCCTCCTGCGGGGAGCGCGATCTCGAACGCCTGCGGGCCGAGCACAAGCCGTGGCAGAGGCGGCACAGACCGTGGAGGGGGCAGAGGGAACATCGGGCGCTCCCCAAAACCAGCCACGGAGAATCGCCTCCTGCACCGACGCACGGCGGGGGGCACTTACGTCCCCCCTCCTCTCCCCTTCTACGCCTTCCAATCGATCTCTACCAGCAGGTAAGAGAAACCACCTTGGAGCAAAAGCATCTTCCTCAGCGCTGCTGCTGGCACCAGCACATTGGCAGAAGTAATTACAAGCCCGACCGAGAAAGGGCCGGGGCAGCAGCTGGGGCCGGCCAGCTCATCCTCCAGCTAATTAACGGAGATCCACGGGGAGAGCCGTGGCCCTCGCTCAGGTGAGGCCCCGCGGCACCGGGACACAGGCTGGCACTTGGCAGGACACCGGGGCATCGGCTTAAACGCCGAGCTGAACTTCCCCCGGTACCAAGGGGTTTGGGAAAACGTTTTTAAAAGGAACACATTAGCTGGGAAATCTAATTTTCTATCTTTGAGGCAAGGCCTCTGCCAGCACAGTGCTAATAGGACACAGCATGCTGTAGCTTTGATTTCACAACCGGGGATACTTCGGCGTTGGCACCCCTCAACATGGGACCGCCTTCAGAACAGGCTGAAAGACATTTTGCCGTGGTTTTCAGTGAGATTATTCAAGGACCTACGGGCTAAATGTGTGCTTAGGGTGGCGAGCAGCAAAGAACCCATAGATGTAAAGAAGAAGCAGGGGCCAGCCCCGGGTGCGACTGCTGGTCCAGGGCCGTCCCGCGTTCCTCCGTCACCGTACCTTGGAGATGAGGGGCTGCCTGCAGGACAGGCAGAGCAGCCAGGAGGACACCAGCTGGTGGGACTCCACATCCACCAGGTTGAGGTAGATGAACCTGCTGCCAGCCCGCCGAGGCCTCACGCCCACGTACAGGTCCTGGATGCCGTTGGCGGGGAGAAGGAAGGCGCCATCCGGATCCACCTGCAGAAAGCAACACCGGGAGCTGCAGCGGCCGACCGTACCTCCGCCACGGAGCATAAATTGGACCCGATGGATCTTAAAAACCTGTGTGCCTACCACCCCTACCAAATCCCACCTCCACGAACACGCCGGGACGGGCTGCACGTCAGGGAGGAGCGGAGCCGCGCCGCCGGGGCGAGCCAGCTCCTCCCCAGCCCAGGGACTCCCTCCCCTCCCAGGCTTCGCCCGGGGAGACCTTCCCTTTTGTTTACGGGACAGCGGCGGGGTTTTTGTGCCTTTTTATTATTCACATTCGCAATTATGGCCAAACGGATTCTAAAGAAATTGTTAAGTCTTCAGATGGTCTCATTAACGCAGATAATTTGCCCTCCGGGGTGTCGTGCCAACGATCCTACACATGACAGCTCTAATCAAAAGATAATTATCGCAAACACTTTATGGCAGTAAATCGTTCATAATTCTGAGTGGGCTGCCTTTCCCTTTCTGGAGGGGATGTCACCGGGCTGGTCCCGGCCAGCCCACCGCTCGCCACAGCTACCAAGGACCTGGCCAGCCCCGAGCCCGCCCGCGGTTGGGGGGGTGGGTGTGGGGGGTTACCTCCAGCTCCTGGGGGTGGGAGGTGAAGGCCTGCACCCTGCGCGGGGCCAGGGTGCCCCGCAGCAGCAGGGAGAGGCGGGTGAGCTGCCCGGTTGTGCAGCCGACGTCCAGGCGCTGCAGCGAGTGCAGGTAGAACTGCCAGATCTGGACGGGCACCGCCAGCCAGGCGTCCCTGCAGCACAGACAGACGGACGGGGCTCGCCGACGGCACCGCGCACTCAGAGCCGGCGGCCGCACACCACGCGGGGAGCCCAAGTCGGGAGCCTGAGCTCCGGGAAAGCTTCGTCTAAGGGCCCCAAACTGCAGGCTCCCCCATTCCCAAAGCTCACGTAACAGCGCCGTCTGACACAGACAGCCCGGCCGGCCCCGGAGGCATCGGCTCGCACACCAGAGATGCTCTGGCCAGGGATTATTTAGGGGGAAAGCAAACAGCGTAAAACCCCAAGCTGCAAACATTTTGGGAAGGCTCCTGTCCAGCGTTCTGCTGTCAAAGCCAGCCAAGCATGGGAAGCCACGAGCAAGGAAGGGGCGTCAGGAGCTCCCTCCCTGCCTGACGTTCGGGGTCAGCATTTCGCACTTTTTGGGGTCCTGCTACTTACGTATAAATAGCAACAAAGAACTTTTTGATCTGCGGGCTCGGTCCTCCGGCTACTTTTAAGAAGATGTCCTGCGGCTCCCCAGGCCCCTGCGTGCAGAAATCAGAGCATCGGTCCCAGTTAACCTGGCCACCAGACCAGTTAATGAGGACTCCAGGGTTTCCTTCCCGTTAACGGAAAAAACCCGCCACCGACCCACTTAGGAAAGCAGATGCTTTCAGCATTTAGATAAA
The DNA here is from genome assembly GCA_018403395.1 of Gorsachius goisagi. Lineage (NCBI taxonomy): Eukaryota > Metazoa > Chordata > Aves > Pelecaniformes > Ardeidae > Gorsachius > Gorsachius goisagi. The sequence continues at coordinate 8,275 of BOSO01016563.1, forward strand.
CTGTGTTATTAAGTTATTATACAGCTTGGCTGAGCTCTTCCAGTATTTTTAATTACAAAAGAGGATACAAAGGACTATCGCATTCCAGGTCTGCATCTGTAATCAAATTTTGGCAAATTTTCCCCAAGTTTTCTAACAAGCCGTAATCCAATTACCATACTAACGTGTTTCTGCAACGGCAATCAGCAACTACCCTTCGTCACCATCTGCACGTATTTATTTTGCCTTTCCACCTCCCCCAGCTGCAAAGAGAGCCCAGGAAACCTTTGCCAAAGCGAGGGCTGGGCTTGGGAAGGGTCGCAGAGCAGGACCCAAAGGGCACCTCGGCCTGGCACGGCCCTCCCCACCGCCCCAGCGTCACCCAGCGTCCGGAGGACGCGCCGCCCCCCCGCCGCACGCCCCCAGCAGCGGGGAGGGTCTATCCCACGCCCTCCAGCTTCATCGCCCCCAGCGTGGCACTACCAGGGGCTGACAAACGGGGACGCTCCGCGGGGGCGAGGCGTCTCCCTGCCGACAAAAACCACCCACAGCAGAAGGACGACGCGAAGGACAGACCGACGCCGGAGCGTAACCGGTACCATATTTTTGGTTTCGCAAATGATGTCAGGGTCACTGCAGCGAACAAACATCTCGGGCTCCCCCCCCGGCATCCCCACCGGCGCACCTGCGGAGGAGAGGGACAGAGATGAAGTCGTGTTCAGCGTTTGCTCTGTTTGTGCTTTGCTACCCTGCACCCCACGCAGCCGCAGACCAGAATCCCTTATGCTGTGCTACCAGGAAACCACACGGGCGTACTGGTGCAGGGAATTAAGTATAAAATTAATGCAGGCAATTGGATGAAGAGCAAGGAGGGGTTTCCCAAGGCTGTGAAAGGGTTAAGGAAGCAAAGGCAAGCCCCTCTGGGTGCCACCTGCACCTCCAGAAAGGCCCCTACGAACCACAGAAGCTGAGGAAGAGCCCGAGCCCCCGCTGCGGGCTCACCGGGGAGGGTGTGCCACGGGGGCAGCCGAATGGTCTTCTTCAGGAAGGTGAGCTCCGGGTGGTAGAAGCGGAAGGTCTGGTCCACCACGTGGGGCTGCGGCTCCACCTTCACCCGCAGGAGCGCGATGGGCTTCCCCCCGCTCACCTGGAAGGAGACCTGGCCCGGGGGGGGGCCCAGCGGGAGAGGGACGGAGTTTTGCGAGAGCGATGCTTCTCCTCCCGCGCAGCCGCTCCAGCGGCGGTTTTGCCCAGCTCCCTCACCTGGATGTGCTTTGTCCGCCCGGCCCCGCTCTTCCCCAGGGAGGGGGCAGCCACCTCGGCCCCAGCACCCAGCCCTGCCGGCCCCTGCGGGGTGCAAGAGGGGGTTTGCCTCGTGATGCAGCACTGCTAGGGCTGCGCAGTGCCCCCCGTGGTGGTACCACCCTGCCCTGCACAGGCAAACACAGCCGAGGGAAACGCTTCCTACTGGGAAGAGCTCAAAACGGGGGCCTGCACCTACCTGGGCCGCGACGACCATGGGGTCCGGAGAGAAGGTCTGGTATTTGAAGGGGATACGGACGGTTTCGTTGGGGCGCAGGTAGATCTGAGGCCTGAGGTCGTCTCGGAGGTGGAACATGTCCTCCTCCACTGGTGTAACACTCTCAGTCAGCTCCTTGAAGTGACGCCACTCCCTTGGGTCCAGTATGACGCTGGGGGAGCGAGCGGCAGAGGTGCTGGTGAGGACTGGTCGGAAGCCGGTGCCACCCTGGCATCTCCCCATGCACACAGGGGAGACCCCGTTTCAGCCCCCACCTGAGATCGGGGTGGTCGACCTCGATGGTCACGGTGTGCTGCACGCCGTAGGGGTTCTTCAGGGCGAACTCGAAGAACTCCGCTGTCCCCAGCACGGCGTGCACGGTGTGGGTGGCGGTGATGGCCTGGCTGAGCACCCGGGAGATGCTCTCGCCCTTGATGTGCTCCCGGTAGGCGTCGATGATCTGCAGGTCCCGCACGAGCCGGGCGCGCTGCTCCTGCCAGCCCTGCGGGGAGGAAGGGGACCGTGAGCCTGGAGCCACCGCAGCATCCCCAGCCCCGACAGCCCCGTCCTCACCGAGAGCTGGGGCATCCTCCCACCAGCAGCGTCCTCCTGCTGCCGCACCAGCGCCATGCGCCGCAGCTTGCGCCGGCGGGCAGCCGTGGCCTCGCTGGGGACAGCCGGCGGGGCCAGCCTTGCCTCCGGCCGGCGGCTACGCAGCGCGGCTGCCAGCTCGCCATCCAGCTCTGCCAGCCTCCGCGCCCGCGACACCCGCCCGCCTGTGGGGAGAGGTCACCGTGGCGCTGGCGACGGCCCCCCGCGACGCTGCGGGGCCAGGGAGTGCCGGAGGGGGCAGCCACCCCGCGTCTGGGGGGCAAAGCACTGGCACCGCGGCAGCAGAGACCCTGCCAACCCAAACCCAGGCGGGAGGAGCGGCCGAGCCCCAGCCCGGCAGGACTCACCGCCCGCGGCGTTCAGGGAGATCCAGCTGCCAGCCAGGATGCTGCCCGGCGCAGGCACGCTGCGGGAACGGGATGGCAGCGGGGACGGTGGCTGTCCTGGGGTCTCCTCGCACGGGTGGCCTGCCACGAGTGGAGAGCGGATTGAGTGGAAACCATCCGTTTCTCATCCTTACAAAATCTAGTGCGAATTTTTATTCTCACTGCAGCTCTTTACAGGCAATTTAAAGAAGCAAGAGCAACTATCTGGTTGCTAACAGCACTCTGCGAGCCCTAGGGCGCTCCCTCCGGAGCCTACTGCTGCTACAACCGCCTGCCCAGGGACGGAGCCGCACCGAAAGCGCAGCCCCAGCCCACGCGGCTCAGCACCAAGCCCCTCACCAGCTCTGGTTTTCATTTCTGCGTTCTCCATCCCCGCGCCGCTGCGTCCCCCCGCGCCTGCTGCCATCCACCCTCCCGCAAAGCTTACGCCAAGCGGAGCCGGACGAGGCTCTAAACCCGCTGGGTATTTACCCAGCCCACAAATCCCGTCCCCATCCTTCAGGCAGGGGCACCAAGCTTTTCAATATTCTTTTTAACAACAGTATTTTGAAATTTAAAAAAGGAGAACAAGGGGAAGAAAAAAAAAAACCACCACAATCAAAGGGTGGCTGCTGCCCTGGTGCAGCATCTCAGCTTCCTCCCTCCCTCTCTTCTTTTGCAGGGTGCGAGTTAAACCTCTCCCTGGGTTATGAATCTCAGATTCTCCTTCCCAGGAGCTTATCGTCCCTTTGCAGGCAAAGTATGGAAACGACGATTTAAGATATCTTATAACGGAGCTAATCTTTCTTCTGAAGATAAGATTTTAAAACCTGGAGTCACTGCACATTTATAGGACGGGGAATTAAATATATATAAAAAAAGCAGCCAGCAGGTTCTGGGAAGAATAATGTTCTTACAAGCGTGGTTTTCCTTCGGGTACAGCCCTGCGCGTGCTGTGCATTTCCCCCACGGCCCCGCGCCGTTTGCTAGCACCTAACTGCGCGGCGCTGACCCCGGGCTGCCGGCCTCCCAGCCGCCTTTCCGAAGGGACCGAAGCACAACCAGGAGCCGCACGCCCCTGCCCGCAGCCAAGCACCAGAGGTACCTGGCGAGGGGGCACATTCTGTGGGGTGCCAGCCCCGGCGCCCCGAGCCTTTGGGCCGTGTGAGCAGCGGGCTCTTACCGACGTTGGCCAGGCAGAGGTGGAGGCGGCCCCTCACCACCACGCGGACGCCGAGGGGCCGCAGGGCGCCGTGCCGCAGCGCCTCACGGCCCATCACCGTCACGTCCGGCTCGTACTCGGTCGTGGCCACCTCCAGCTCGTGGTGGGTCCTGACGGCCGCCTGGCCCTGGCGCAGCAGGGGCTGGGGACAAGGCAAGGACGGGCAAGGGCTTAACAAGGGGCATTAAGGGGTCTGGGTAAGGATGTCTCTGGATGTCCTGAGCGGGGGTGGGGGTTAGCCCTAGAATACTGCAGGAGTTCCAGGAAACAGAAGGAAATCAACATTTTGCCATCACTCTCGAGGAGATGACGACAAATCCCATGATTAGGGCTTGTCAGGCTGATACCGGTCCCAGTTACACAGCAACTCCATCACTAAAGTCACGAAGGTAACACAACAGCACCTCAACACGGGACCAAAGGAGAAGTCAGGCTCTCCCACAACACTCCTGCACCCCAAGCAGACCCCCTTCTTCTTCATCCTTAGCAGTCCTGAAGGCTTAAGGGGAAAGACCTTCAATTTAACTGGTACCTCCAGTTTAACGGCAGCAGACCCAACCAGGAGCAGGGAGTCTCCATCCCAGATGTCAATCTGGAGGCTGTGCTCAGCCAGGTACCGCACGAACCAGCGCTGCTCCCCGGGTCGCAGGAAAGCGGGATCCACCATGTACTTCAGCTGCAAGCCCAGCGGTCCTGCGAGACATAAAACCATAGAATCATTCAGGTTGGAAAAGCCCTTTTAAGATCATCAAGCCCAATCGTTCCCCTAACCCTGCCATCCCACCACTAAACCCTGGCCCTAAGCACCTCATCTGCCCTTCTTTTAAATACCTCCAGAGACGGGGACTCGACCCCCTCCCTGGGCAGCCCATTCCAGAGCCTGACAGCCCTTTCGGTGCGGCATCATCATGGAAACGGAGCTTCCGACAGCACCAGCTCATCAGCCAGGGGACAGATGCTCTTCTGCTCCGGAGAAGCCTGCCTGCTTGCACACCCACTCTCTTTCACTTAATGAACCCAGCAGTCAATTAGCAAGGTCTGAGGTCCCCCAGGACTGGCACCCTCCCACACTCGGTCTGTACAGAGCCCCCTCTCACTTCCATTAACAGCTCGACACGGAGGAGGAGCTTCACCAGCCACAAGTGCTCGGTGCCTCTTGGGACCAGAGCCGAATGAGACACACAAAGAACCAGAGCAAGGCATTCAGCTCGGAGGATCAGAGCCGCCCACTCCGGGCGCCGCACTCTCATGTGCTGCCTTTCTTTTCAAAGGCACTTGGCTGCCGGCTCCCGCCGCAGCTTCAACATGCAAGTCACGCCAACACTTACCAGTGTTTTACTTCAAATGTTGGATATTTTGGATGTTTTTCATGATGTGCCACACAAACCAGCAGAGGTTTGCTATTAAAGCAGACACGGGCCTGCTCCTCAGCCTGGCGGGAAGCCCAAGCCCAACTGACAGAAGAGGAGCAGCCGCCTGAGGATGCTAAAACCAGAGCTTACCAGTGCTGAGGGTCCCGTCCTTGTTCACCCGGACAAGGAGCTGTGCTGGCACAGCCGGCCCGGCCGCTGGCCCCCCGTCCTTGCTGACCAGCTGCAGCCGCGGCGTGGTGACCGGTGGGAAACGGTAGAACTGGAAGGTGAGGAAGATGGTCCTCGGCCACGTCCCCTCCATTCCATCCCGGGCATCCCTTGAGGGAGAGAGAAGGGTTCAGGTTAGCTCGTGGCGCAGCGCTGCCACCCCATCATGAGCTCCTCGTGCGTTTGGCATGCACCGAGAGGCAGGAGAAGAGGAGAAGATCGGCAGCATCACAAGTATTTGGACTCCTCTGAAGACAGCGGGCATATGGTTTGCTGGCTTTCCAAAAAGCTTCCTAATTCCAGCTGTCTCCCGCCATATGCTGTGATGGAAGAGCCCAGCAAAGGCAGCATTCTACCTTCGCACAGCACGCTGCCATCCACAGAAAAAACACAAGTGGGGCCTTATCCAGCCAAAGGCACCCCCACGGGTGCCAACTTTCTCAACTCCATATTCAGTTGTGTAGGAACCCTGCATTAGCTTTTACATCACATCATGGCTAATGGATACAATAAAAAAAATTAGGACATGATTTAAGAGCGTCTGGAGAGGACAAGGGCACCACCGTAAAACCCTCTGGGGCTTTGCCTCCACGGCAGGCGCTGGAGAAAGCAGCACCTTTGCAAGGACTTCACACGCTCAAGCAGAGAAGCGGCTTGGGGGGCATTTTGGGAAGGGACTTTCCCCCAGGAGTCCCCCGGGATCTGCCCTCGGAAGGCACCACAAAGAGCTGCCATCCCACCTGCCAAAAGCCAGGAACTGCAGGATTATTTCGTTGCCTTGCAGAGGGTCGGCTTCCTCCAGCCGCGGGCTGAAACTCGCCGGGTCTGCCGGCTCCGAGATGTCCACTGGCTCCTGGTTGTGGTCGAGGATCTCCGGGAAGCCGGCGGCATGCAGGCGCGCCAGGGAGGCACGGGAGAGCGACGTGTGGGAGCTGACGGAGAAACGGGGGTGAGCTGCAGGGAAGCAGCCACGGGGGACCCCGGCAGGCCGGGCGAGGGGTGCAAGAGCCCCGGGAAGGGCGGCCGAGCATCACCTGCCTGCCTGCAGCCCCACGGCGGCGATGGGCACCTGCAGCGGGGCGAAGGGCAGCGCCCGCAGCTGGTCGCCGGCACAGGGTTCCAGGTCCGGTGAGCCCAGGTCAGCCTCCAGGTGAGTGATCCCCCCGTCCTGTCGAAAGCCATGGCCACGCTGCGCCGGGGGCCGGCCCCTGCCCCGCGGCGGGGCCAAGAGCTGGGACACCGAGAGCTGGCGGGAGGGCGGCGAGCATGAGCGCCCGCAGCCCCGCGCCAGGGGAGCAGCCCCCCGAGGCAGCCCACCCTGCAGGAACCCCCCCGGCAGGGCGGCCAGCACCCTTCCTCGCTAAGGCAGCGCAGACATCGCTGCTCCACCGAGAAGCGGCGGGGCTTGGCTGCACGAGGGTTCGCACCCCTGCTTCCTATTTAGCTGCTGCACCCTCCCTGGCGAGGGGAGGGATAAGAAAATGCAGCAGGAAGATGAAACCTCTCAATGCAGTCTTACGAAGCATTTCATTTCATCAAAAATATTTGTGTGCATTGATCCCTGCATCGAGATATAAAAAAAGCATAAAGAGGTATCTCTGTGTTCACAGCTTTCCTTAAATCCTAGTAGCTCCGCACGAAGAAACCGTGCGTCACTGTCAGCACGTACTGGGGACAATAGTACCCCGCAAATCTGGGCTGTCAAAAACCAGAACTGCCCTTAAAAATACATATGGGGTGTGAAAAGAGCTCGGGGAATTTTGCCCAGCAGCCTATAGGCAGGATCCGCTTCGCTGCCCCGGAGGAGGTGGATTTGAGCCGGACGCTCGGTGCCTCCTTGGCTGCAGCAGCCAGGCACCAGGAGCACGGCCTCGGCGCGAGGGCTGTCCCCCCGGAATGCCGCTGCCCCCCACCCACGTCCACTGGCATGCACAGCACTTACCCCCGGTCCCCGTGGGGAGGCCTCCATCCGCAGCGGGGCCGGCGGACCTGCGGAGAGGGATGGGAGAGGTGCCGTAGCAGAGCTGTCGTCCCCAGGCCCCACCACCGCGGCTGTGCCCTCCGCCAGCGAGCCCCCCCAACCTCCCGCACGCCCTTCTGCTTTTTGGGGGTGGGACCAGCTTATCGAGGTGCGTTACCATCTCTCAACCACTTATTTGACTTATTTTTCCAATAAAACTGTTGCCTGGGGCAGGGCAGAATGCAGCAGGTCTCCAGATCCATCTGTTACTTTGCCAGGAATTAGGCTAAGCCTGCTGTAAAAGGCGGCTCCTCCAGCCCCAAACAGTGCCGCAGTTCCCTACGGCCACGCAGTGCTGCCTAAGTGCGATGCTTAATGAGACGTGAGAGTTTGAGGATACTTAAGGCTTTCGTCGCTCCTCCGTTATTTCTCGTCACTCCCTTCATCTGTTCGTGCATTCGTGCCCCGAAACGGTACGACGCTTTATCGTGTTTGCGTTTGGCTGCTGAGCTCGCTGTGCCGCGGGTCTTTCGGAGCAGACCAGGGGCACAGATGTTCTATCTCCGCATCCACGTGATGCTCAGACCTTATTTTGCTTTCACCGCCATCCATATTCCAGCTATTTCGTGCTGACTGATGCACAAAGGAAAGCGCCCTGTCTCCCTTACACATAAAACACTCTTTTCTCTCGGTTAGGATGGCTTTGGCCGTTGGTAAAGAGACGATGGACGGAACCACCAGCACCACTGGCAGCTGAGCCGACAGAAGATGGGCTCAGCCTGTCCTGGCCAAAAGGACCAGACAGCAGAGCATTTTCCAGCACTACAAGGAGTTAACAAAATGCTCTTTTCAGCAGCTCAGGGCTGGCTCTCGCACAGGGCCGCTCACCTCGCAGCACTCCGGGAACACCGCCGCGCTTCCCAAGCTCTCCCCAGGGCTGCCAGCCCCCTGGAGCCAGGGAAACGCCCCACAGCTCACCCCCCAAAAATCCCTCTGCAAGGGGCATCCCCCCCCCTCGCCGGGCACCCCGCCTGCGCTCCAGAACGCTCCCCGCAAGTCAGAGCGCGCCAGCCCCACGCCAGGCTGCAAGCTCACCGTGGGCGCGCGCTCCCTTCTCCCTTCACCCCACCGCAACGCCCTGGCCACCGCCAGCTGAGAGGCGCCCAGGAAAACCTTCAAGCAGCGCCAGGAAGGTACCAGCAGCGACGCAGCCGTGTCGCAGAGAGCCTAACCCAGTGCACCCCCAAAGCCCTCATTTCACCCGTGCGGATCCCTGCTCTAAAGCCCCTTACGCCAGCGAACCCGGCTCCTCACCGGCAGGACGCCAGGACTTGCCGCGGCAAAGCCACGGTGCCACTGCCATCTCGTGGAAGGCGCAGCAGCACCGGAGCCGGTGCGGGAGCGGATCCCAGGCTGCACCCACCGCACCCCAGGCATTGCCCAGCCCCACAGGCTGGCAGCCACCGGCTCACCAGAGGAGCAGGATAAGCTTGCAAAACATACCTAAACACTGCCGGTATCTGGAGCATCCCACCGGGACCCGCG
>BOSO01016564.1:0-32250 GCA_018403395.1 Gorsachius goisagi
AGTCCTTGAGTAGTCTCAGCACTGCTTGGCAACAACTGAAAACATCAGTGTGTTATCAACATTCTTTTAGTACTAAATCCAAAGCACAGCACTATGCTAGCTTCTGTGAAGAAAATTAACTCTGTCCCAGCCAAAACCAGGACATCCTGTTACTCCTAAACTGGTAGCAGCATCTTTGCATTGGGATGTAAAGTAGTAAGTCCAAATTTGGCAATTCTAGTATGACCTGGTTAACACAAAGAGTAATTTGAACTAGTGATTTTTGGATCTCTGCATATATAGTTCAGTAGGTGCTTTTGAAAAGGTATCATCAATGGGAAAAAGACTACATTTTTCTTATACTGTGAACAAAGCTTTCCTTATATAAGTTACTTTCTCTAGTATTAAAAAAAAATATATATATACTTATTTTTGAATAAACACAATAGTTCCTGGCAAGCAAATTTTACGCAGATGCTCAATGCAACATCTGGCAGGGAGGCTTATTGAGATGATACTCTGACTTGTCATGAATGTTGCTGTTGAATGAAGGTTGGGTGGTTTGGGTTTTCTTTTTCTAAAGACACATACTCTTTGCATCAGCAAAGTGATGTGGTCTTCAACTGGATTATGGTTCTTCCTTGGAAAGGCAACCTAACATTTAATTTAATTTTTCATTGCAAAGGAGTAATGAAATCAGTTCATCTTTATATGCAATAAATTTTCAAGTTGCACAAAAGCATACTTTTGATGGTGTGGGGTTTTTTTAACCTTAAGTGCTGCTTCGTAGGCTAGTCTTGTAATAGTCGAGTATAAAAGTGTCTTTATCAGTGTAAGATCAAGTAATTATAATTTAAAAAAACCCCAAAACTACCTTGGGCTGAGGAACATTCTCAAAGAGCACAGCCTTTGTGGAGATGCCATTACTGTTCAATTTGATATATTTTTCTCGATTTCTGACCCAACATTTAAAATAATGGACCAGCCGCACAAGCAACTGGTAAAGGGCTTGTTTGTACGTGGTGTTCTTTTATCTAAGTTAGATAATTTTGTGTCTGTTGGAGCTGATAGTTAAAAGAGTTTACTTTGTTATTGTTAAAGAAGAAAGAGCAACCATGACGCTCTATGATATTTTAAAATATTTGTAGTTGTGTCCTCATTTTCAAAGGTACAAATGCATTGAGAGGGGAGAACTGCATCTTGGTGAGCTTAATGGTATTGATAGAACCTCTCTAGCTTTAATCAGTCCCTGGAGCAACTTAAATCTATATATAATGAGAATTCTGGAAACAGTGTGTCTACATCTACTGTTAGAAATCACAGCCTACAGGTTTTTTTGCTGTTGTAATTGGTGTGATGTTCAACTTGAGTAAATTTCATTCACATTAACCTTGAAGTAAGGAGCTTCAAGTTGTTGATTGTTATTTTTTCAGGTCTCGAGTGTTTTGCTTCTCATTTCTTTGTGCTTTTTATCATAGGAAAAATGACATGGAGTTATGAAGTCTCCCTTGTCACAAAAGAATATAAAAGATGTTACAAATAAATTTTATTTCAGGTGCTTTCAGAAGGAAAGAAAATTAAGAACAACTCTATTGCTTCCAAATGCACTTTTAAACAGACACTAACAAGGTTGCTGGGTTTATAGGCTTATTGACAGACAACAAATGAATTTCATCCCTTTTCTTCATTGCTCCTTTCTTCCTTTTTCTTCTTAGTTGTGCTTTTCTGGTCAGGCGTAGTAGAAGTGTACAGCATATGAATGTTACTAACTGGCAGTGTGGCAATGCGATACAGTCTGCACGTGGCTCCTGACTTCCCTGCAGATGAATTTCAGTCAATTGTTTTACACCTTTCCTGAGAAAGGATCTTGTAAGACAGTAAAATGTAATCTACTTTTCCTCAATTTTTGCCTTTTAAAATCCTGTTTCAGGAGTAATATTACCAAATTTAGAATCATAGAATCGTTTAGGTTGGAAAAGACCTTTAAGATCATAGAGTCCAACCATTAACCTAACCCTGCCGTCCCACCACTAAACCATGTCCCTAAGCACCTTGTCTGTCTGTCTTTTAAATACCTCCAGGGATGGGGACTTGACCACTTCCCTGGGCAGCCCGTTCCAGAGCCTGACAACCCTTTTGGTGAAAAAAATTTTTCCTAATGTCCAACCAAAACCTGCCCTGGTGCAACTTGAGGCCATTTCCTCTTGTCCTATTGCCCATTACCTGGGAGAAGAGACCAACCCCCACCTCATTTAAGCCTCTGAAAAATACTGTAAATATCTTTAAATAGAATAAAAGTTGGTATATAACTTTTTGTCTCTAATGTTATCCAGTGGGCTTCATGAATTGTCTCTTACCTCTCCCTGTTTGAGCCATAACTCAAGATTGGGTTCTCTTCTGAGGCTTTTCTTGCTTTTTGTGGCTTTTTTTTGTTAACTATTCCAGATGTACAGACTGTGGAGGATACTGAGAATGTTGGTTGTGTGGTAGAATGTGGCACCAGGAGAAGTCTGACTACATGTTTGCTCTGTTTCCTAAGAGAATTCTGTCTCCTTCACTCGCTTGTTTTCCACTTTCCAGTTTCAGCATTCACTTTCTATGCCTTAATATGTTGGTCTTCCCTTTAGTGGATGATCATGTTTTCTCTTTTACATAAAGATGTTGTTTCACATTTCATCATCCTTTTAGTTTGGTTTTTTCCTAAGGACAGAGTAGCAGTGCTCAAAGTATGTATGTGTTGCACATTAAGATGAGCTGTGTCCAGGCAGTTATTTCTACATAGTAAAAACAGGAAGAATGCTTGGATCTCCTTGCAGCACAGCCAGCTGCAAGGAAACCCGTGCTATGAGCACGTGCCATTTCTGAAGATTTCCCAGCAAGATAACACGTATATTGCCTTAGTTCTGTATTTTTAGGCTCTTTCATATGGAGATGGTATTAAGACAAGGAAGAAAACAAATAGCTAAAAAGGAGGCAGAGGATTTGCTCAATTTTTTTGTATCATCTGCTAAACATCTTGTTCTGTTGAAGACATTCCTGGCCGCTTGAGCAGAGCTTCATCTAGCATAAAGTCTTTCATGTCTTGCTTATATTCTCTTCATGTCTATCATTGAGCTAGAGTTTTTCATCACTGCTTCTGGAATTCAAAGAAGCTGTTGCACTTGTGTTGCAAAACATGCATGTGCAAATGTTACTTATCACAGTCACCCTTTGCACAACAGCAATGATCACATTGGGTTGGCTTATTAACATGTAATGTAGGATATACCGTGCTGTTGTTTGGCTTTGATGTCTAGTGACAAAAGTACATGAAAATATGCAAGATCTTTAGTATATATTGCATTTGCAATAGATGCATAATGGAGGGGTTTTTTTTCTGGCTTTCTCTTGGTTTTGTCAAGTTTCCATGGATGTTCTACCAAATTGGTAGAATTTAAAGAAAAGGATTAGGTGGGATGCGTTCTTTGTTATGAGTTAATGGAAATGTTATTTGCAATACTTTAAAGAATTTGTTCTGAAACACCCAGACTTTTAGTATATGAAGTTACTTGATAGATGAACAAGTCTTCTAAAATGTACATTTAATTTTTAATGCTATATGATGACATGTTAACAAGTTGCTATCCTTAACAGGTAAAGTCAAATGCTTTTACTGAGTCATATGTATGAAACTTTCAGTGATAGTATCATAAGCGAACTTAGCATATTATTACTTTATAAAACATTATAGGAAGCTGCAATCTAATGATGTTTACAACAGTCTGAAAGAGGCAGAACTTCTGGTGGTGTCATGCTATACTGGAGAGCATTTGTGCATGCAGTTATGCTATTAACTTATTAAAGCTAGCTTAAAATTTAAATAAAACAGTTAAAATTGTATTGAAATCTGTTTAGTTGTGGAGGTTGGAAAATAACAAATCAGGTCTGCTAAGTAGCTGGTTTTTTTCCAGTTTCACACTTAGTCACATTTAATCCCTGTTCAGCCACATTATTTGCTTGTTAAATACACAGGAGAATAATTTTGATAAGTTTATATATGCTTTTAATAGCTTATGCACACATAGCAATGCTAGTATCCTTTATTAACTAACACAAATACATTTTTAAATCAACTGCTAGTTAAAATGTATAGATACAGATATTGGGCAGTTATTTGACGTATACTATAGAAATGTCCCCTGTAGTAGATCCGTGAACTGTTAAGGTCCCCTGATCCAGCGTGCATTGGATTGGATGAGAGATTTGCCATGTTTTGGGTCTGCGTTTGCAAAGACAAGTGGAATTGTTTAAAGCATTTTTTTTTTTTTTTGTGCAGTTCATGTGATATAAAAAAAACTGTTAGTGTTTTGTGTAATGCCAGGTTTGGACAAGAACCCTTCATGGTCATCTTGCTGGCATTCCTACTAATTAACTCTCTAATTATAGAATATAAGAAGTTGTCTGACCTTCAGAAGAAATACCTGAGGGTGAGCCTGGTGCCGCTCATAAATGTGAGAATACTGCTGCAGTGGCATGTCCGGTTCCACACTGTGGGCTGTAGTGACATTAAGCAGCTCCCACATGAATTTGCAATAGAAAACAGAAGATAAGTTGGGTGAATGTAGCCACAGCTCATTATTAAAACAGAGGACAAAAAACCAAAACAAAACACCAAAGTGTTTCCTACAAAAAGCCATTCTTTCATCTTGGGACTCCTCATCCTCTCTCAGCTCATAGAAAGCCTGGCTTATTGCACTGTAATTCTTTTTGTTTGTTGTGCATAAGGAACATACCAATGACATTTCTGTGTGGTTACGCAATGTTTTTTTTAAACTATCAGTCAAAGGAGCAGTAACATTGCTCGGCCTAGCCAGAAATTGGATTTCAGGAAGAAAACTGCAATTTCCCAGAATATTAAAACCCAGTTCTTTACTGTTTCAAACAATGTTTGTTTGAAAATTAAATAAAAAAAAATCAAATTGAGAACATGACAAATTAATGCTCATAAAACACTTTGGAGGTGTAGGGTGGTGTTTCTGGTAGTAGGCATTTAATCGGGGGGGGGGGAGGGGGGTGTCCTAGGAATACAGGTTTGTGTCCTTATTATTCAGAATAAATGTTGCAGTCCGAGAGATGTGCTGGGCCACGTGGTGGCTGAGTGCTGATTAACGTAGACTTTGCATACCCACGGTGCTCGGCTTCACCTGGGCGCCTCGCTGCCCAACTGGGGATGTGCGTTATCAGCACTACTCTGTCTTGCTGCTTAATTGTCTTTGTGTGCAAAGCTGGAAAGAGAACCCAGGAAAGAAAAATGTCTTTGCACAGCAATAATCAATAAGACCAGCAGTATTTTAGGCCTCTGGTGATCACAATTTAGTTGTTTTGAAAACAATCACAAGAAAGACTAATGATGTAGAACTTGTCATTTGCTGATTGTTCCTGGCAACTTGGGAGAAATTGTGTTAGGAGTGGGATTAATTAAATATTCTGTTTATCTGATTGCATTAGTGAAGGTTTGAAATATTAAGTATAAATTATACTACACAGTTTTAAATCAATGGCAAGATTTACCTCCCTTCCAGATTATATCTCTTGAAGAGCTTGGGGGTCTCCACTCACCCTGCCAGGTCCAGCTCCATTGTAAACTACTGGGAGTTGAAGCAGCTCTGCAGCATATGCCTCTGGGATAGTACTGTGGTGTTTGGTTAAAGAGATTAATGGCCTATGTCTGAAAAATGAGGTTTTTGTGATGAAAATGAGCGAGGCTAGAAGTCCTAGGTTTATTTTTTTCATGCTTATGTGTAAGGTTGGAGGGGAAATGCTATATAATTTTCTGTTAGGTTTCTGCCAAACAGATTGCTTGGACTATTGGCAAGCACTCCAGTTTTAACTAAACCAACTAGTATGGTCTGTCTTTTTGGATTTCAAATGCATATATATGTCATGATTTCATCCTAGCAGGCAACTAAGCGTCATGCAGCTGCTCACTCACTGCCCCCCAAACAGTGGGTTGGGGAGAAAATTGGAAGAGTAAAAGTGAGAACACTTACAGGTTGAGATAAGAACAGTTTAATAATTGAAATAATATAATGATAATAAATTGTAATGAAAAGGAAAATAACAAAAAGAGGGGTAATATTCCTTGTTTTACCTGAGTTTTGTAGCCACTTGCCACTGATTCCCAGCCCATGCCTGAGCAGTGATTGCTGCTCCCCAGCCAACTGCCCCCAGCTTATGTACTGAGCATGATGTCATATGGTATGGAGTACCCCTTCGGCCAGTTTAGGTCAGCTGTCCTGGCTATTCTCCCTCCCAGATTCTTGTGCATCTCCTCACTGGCAGGGTATGGGAAGCTGTGAAAAGTCCTTGACTTAGTATAAACGCTGCTTAGCAGCACCTAAAACATCAGTGTGTTATGTTATTCTCATGCTAAATCCAAAATGCAGCACTATGCCAGTTGCTAGGAAGAAAATGAACTCTGTCCCAGCTGAAACCAGGACAATACTACTAGGATAACTTTCCTTTGTTGGCTTTCTACGGCGAGTGAGCCAGGTAAGTGCTGATGGGTGTTAGTCACCTTGTATGGTAGTGGCAAGTTGCAAGGTTTGCTTTTGGGAATAAAATGTCTAGATTGAGGGAATTATCTATTGGTTAGCATACATCTTGTCCAGCAAGTAATATGCTATGTTCAGACAGTTTTATATAATATATATAAAGTTATATATAAGTTAAAACTTGGAAAACATCGAAGCTGCTTCCTTTGAGACTCCAAATAATATGTCTGAGGACAGACTTGAGAAAAAAATATGATCTGCTTTGTGAATTTGTTGGAAATACAAAATTAAGAATAACTTTGGCTGAGCTGATGAACTGCATAGCAGCTGCTATGATGACAAAAGCAACAAGGTTGTAAAGTGTAGAAACATCCAGCTAACTCACTCAGCTGATTACTGTGGCACAAAGTCATCGTGACTGCCCATAGTCAGGGAGCCAGTGTGTAAAGGCTTCTAAAAGGATCAGTGTTTTTTCGGAATTACATTTTGCATGGTTTCATCAGTATGATGAAGACGCGAAAAAGAGCATAAGCAAGCATGTAACTAGGTATTGCAGGTCTGAATTTGGGGAGGGGAGCGACAGTTCTGTTTCAGTGCTTCCTTAGGCTACTTGCTCAGAACTACACTGCCTATTCCAATGGAAAAATGAGACTCTGAGGAGGTGTAGAAATCCTAACTTAAGAGGAAAAAATGTAGGAATTGTTTCCATTAAAAAAAAAAAGCAAGACAAGGGCGGGTCTTTAATTTTAAAAGGTTTCTATTAAAAAATATATTATTCATTTTTTGTGTCTTGTCGGGGAATCTCAAGAAGCAATTGGTTTAATTTGAAGTAAAGCTGGTTTTCCTTGAATGTCAGACCTTTTCTAAGTCATGGGCTTAAAATAATTTTTAATGGAATTTTCTTTATAGAAGAGAATTCTTATACACTTATCTATCTAAAGCAGCCTTGTAGATATGCAAATGCATTTCTGTAGAAGTTATATGGAAATAGATTTCCATAGAACACTTGGGACTACATAATCTATTCCAGCTCTGTGTTTCTCTGATCCTCAGGTGATTTTGATGATTTTTTTTTTTTTCTTGCTTTGACCCAAGAGACAGCTACTTGAAATGTGTATTAGTAGTTATTTTTTTGTGGTAGGTTCTTGAGAAAATGCACTGAAATTCATTTTAAGCTGCAGGTACTCCAATATGCAATTTGTAAGTCTATTGTAATTTTTGCTGTATCCTAATAAAGAATCAGTTAAATGGGCTGTTTGAAAAGACAAAATTATAATGAAGCAAGCTAATCTTCTTTCCAAGAAACTTACTCCTGAACTCACTTTCTAGTATTCAGATTGACTGAGATTACCTGAGTAAATAATAAAACTTTTAAAAGTAGTTCTTAATAGAAAGAAAAAAATGATTGGCTCCTGTGTAAGCAAGCATTGCTAGAAGAGTTTATGATGTGCATTTACCTTGACTCGCATGCACTGTGTTTTCTAATCAGGCATCCCTTTGCTGGCTGTTTTCTCCTTCTCTGGTAAGCTGTCATCTTCCAGTTATGCAATTCTTCTGCCGCTGTCATAAATCTTGGATGGAGACAGAAGGTGAATAACATACCTTGAAATGTTTCTTGTACCTAAAATATTAGGAAGACCCTGATATTTCAGAGAACCTTGGCAACTGTTAATATAATAGGAACTAAATATATTTGGTTGGGTTGTTCTGGACTGCAGTCTGTTATGCTGCATGTGGAATTGGGCCACAGATGTTTTCTGCAGATTTTCAGAGTGCTGCCATCAGGACAGTGTGGTCCAAGGTCTATATTACTGAGGGTATGTCTCCATGGTCATTTGCAAGCAAACTTGAACATGCTTTGCCTATATTCTGAGCTGGCTAAAAGCTCTCCAACAGTGCTAGTTTGCTGCCAGGGCCTGACCTAGCATCCTTTTTTCTTTTCCTGGGAAGTCAGCTTGACTCTGAGAGCAAGCAAGGAGAGCAGTCATCACTCAGCATGAAGATTGAGCTTATGCGTACAAAAAAAGTTGTTTAGAGCTCTATGTCTTACTGGCAAAAAGTTTCTCATCTTGCCAATTGGATATAACATTTTTAGGATGTAAATCCTAAAGGTTGCAGGATAAGGACTGCTGTTAAATGAGAATTTTTTTAACAGAGGTTCTTATTTGTTTACTGAATTGTGATATTTTTTTTTTTTTTTTTTTTTTTCCTGAAAATTTAGGAGGAGGAAAAAACATGTTAGGATTTTTGAGCTGTAATTTTTGCCTTTTGAAATGTTAAAAGTCACAGGACCTGGTAACTTGGAGATTGAAGTAGTACGTATGGCTGAACATGGAAATGGAAGCTTCAGGCTCTCCTAGGCTGGTACTTGCAGGTGAGAGGAAGAAAGCTACTTTCATAGACTGTTTACTAGTTCATAGGCTGGATTTAGCAATCAATCGTAACATGTTACTGCATTTCAAAATGTATTCATGTACTTGGAAAAAAACAGTGGAAGATACCTGGTCTAGTGGAAAGTACCCCTGCCCATAGCAGCAGGGCTGGAACTAGGTGATCTTTAAGGTCCCTTCCAACCCAGACCATTCTATGATTAATTACAGCAACCAAATTTAGTTTACATATGCAGCTTTTTATGCAGCTCTTGGATATCCTATTCTTTCTTCAGAATGAGTCACACTTTTACAGGAGTTCTTTCGAAAAGAGGTTTTTTCTGTCTGGTTTTCAGACACAGGCTTTAAATTTTCATTAGACTCAGTCTCCACTTCAGTGGGACTTTCCAGGATGCGGCTCAATCGCTCATTGGGCTAAAGTGTGCATGGCACTCGGCACTCCTTGCAAACAAACTAGTTGGAAGTGAATCTTCCCTATTTGTGCTACTGAGCTAATCACTCTAAACAACGATGCTTTTGGTGCTCCTTGGGAATTTTACGGGACTCGCAGTCATTTTACAGTTTATAAATCATGGGTTTGGCCTTTTCTTACTCCTCTGTTATACAAATTAGAGAGAACCAGCAGAAAGTCTTTCTTGTGTAAAATCCTGAGTGAGCTTTGCTCATCCCTGAAAGGCTCCATTTCTATATGGTGCATGGAAAAAGTGTTATATTAGGGTTTTCTCTGCAGTTGTACACGGAATCAAATGCAAATCTGCGATACGTGGCATGCAGAGAGCTGAGATAAGAAGTGGCCTGTGCTTACCTAGGTCAAGGGGGCTGTTCTCTGGAAGCCTCAGTCTCTTAATAAAATTGTTTTCCATTTTTCTCTTAACTAGTATTGGTCTAGATATGAGACAGTATTTCACTTTACCAGAAAAGAGTAGGAGCACATTGTGTTACAGAATGCTTAAAAAAAATAAAGTGGGGCACAACTGTTAAGTTTCAGCATTTTTAATCCCCTCCTACTCTGATTTTGAGTAGCAATAAATTAATTTCATCAAGTTGGGTCTGGTTTTGCCCATGATGGTAACTGGCAAATGATCTCTCCATGTCCTTATCTCGATCTATGAACCTTCTGATCTATTTTTCTCTCCCCATCCAGTTAAAGAGGGCAGCGATAGAGTGGCTTTTCTGGGCCCCTGGCATCCAGCCAGGGTCAACCCATCACAAGATCCTGATGATTATTTTCCAATAGTCTTGTTAGTGTCTTGAGATTTATTCAGAGAAAAAGTTAAGTTTTTGTGAGACAACATAAGCTATTGAACAATAATTAAATATTCAAAATGTTCCATTTTTAAAGCTCTTTAAGATTATAAGTAAATTATAAGTAAGATTTCTAGAAAATACATACTGCTCAGCATCAGAACTTCTAGCATAATATCATATTCAGTTATTGAAGTTTTAAAGTAAGTGGAAAGAGTCCCTGTCAATTCAGTGGAAATATAAATGGGCCTTATGGCCTATCCTGGAACTTTGGGACTTTTTTGAATTTTAAATGTTTTTAACTGCTGCTCCTGTCTCTTCTGTTTCTTGAATGTGGCTTCAGGAGGGTAGGAATGTATATGGGGACAGTTCCTCTGTAGTAATGAGGATAAACATGGGGTGAAAGGAAGGGCTTTAATATGCAAGCAAAGTGGCAGTTTACAGTTACTGTTGATATTTATCTGTGCATGTGAGACAAGGAGAGTAAAATTTTAACTTGCTAAATAAAAAGTAAGATAAGAGGCAGGGATGGAATTTCCCCAATGGAAAACAATGGGGAAGGGAGCCCACTGGGCTGGAAAACCAAGGGAGAAAATCTTCAGAGTGAAAACATTGGGAAGCAATTGAAGCCTTGTACCGGTGTCCATGCTTGAGAGTGTCAGTGCTTTTGTCTTGCTTTTTCTCCGATACCTGATCGAAGGGTGAGCTCCCTCTCTGGCATTTTTATCTCACTCCAGTCCGCAGACCCTGAGGACCAAAAGGAGAAACGTGGCAGTTACCATGCCACAGAGATTCTTCCTTGTGGGGGGGCAGAGAGTTATTCCTGCAGTTTGGAAACCTGGGAAAAAGCAGCAGGGCATCGTTTGGGCCAAGCAGGTCCATTTCCAGCTCTTCTGTGCTGCAGCGCTGCTTTGGTGCCTTGTTCGGAGTCTAGCTGGCTTGTAGAAGAGCCATCTGCATTGTTAGGAATACCATAATTTAGCAATTATTTTTCTATATACTACTGTAACCTTTGGGTTAAAGTTTTAGTGAAAATTTTAGTTAATTGTATAGGGGACTTGGTGAAATTAGAGACATTCTGGGCACCTCACTTCTGCAACTTTCAACTTGAATATAAAATTTATTTTCCAAGCAATGAGCTGTTGGCTTTGCATATAATTACTTGCCTTTGCAAATATCTTTAAACATTAATTATTGGAAAGATGTGTTTTGGATTTACTGTTGTGGTTCAGTTAAGGCCAGCCTGCTACTGGTATGGAAAAAGGTATATTTACATAAGCCTCAAGTGTTTGCTTCTGTGCTTTGACATCCAGTGTGGGCAATATCATTTATCAAGACAATTAGTTTATGGCTTGTCTGTTTGGGAAGGCTAATGTTAAATATTAAGAAAATATTTTGGGAAAATTCAATTTAGCTAAAATACTTAATCAGTCACATCTTATAATACTCTTTCGTGGTATTGTTTTCCTCATGCACAGGAAGAACACACACACATGTGCTTTTATTTCTGAAAGTTTTCTTGACATGTTCTGCTTCTAAACCATGCTTTTCAGAGTATGAAGACATTCAAGGAACTAACTAGTTTCCTGGAAAGTTTGCATTGGGTTTTAACTTGGCAGTGTGACTAAATCAGGTACTTCAAAGGATTTATTTTTAGTTGCTTAAAAACCCAAAAGCTATTGAATCTTGGTGTGCATTTTAAAATCCAGTCATAAAGTAAGTAATATGGCTGAAAAAATGCACAGAGGAATTAGCTTTGACACTCTATTTGCTTTATGTCTATCTTTATCTTACGATGCATTATTCACGGGTAATATAAAGACTACTTTATTAAGTCTTAATCAAATGCATTTTATCGTAAGTGTCAATTCAATATTTTGCTATTGTATTTGTTTTAAAATACTGAGCTTTTTGTAGGGGAATGGTAAACGCACAGCACTTTGGTCAGGAAGGGACAGTTTTATATTGGCAATTTGTAAAATTATCTATAAACTGTAGTTTTACATTCTGTTCTGAAATGCCTGTGGATTCAGTCTACTTTATTTGCTTATATGAAATTGCAAAATTGAGGAAGCAAAGTGGCTGATACTTGTTTATCACATTTAGATGCACTGGAAAGTGTGTTTGGGAGCGTATCTGAATGTGAATTAAGCCTTTTTGATCACTGCAGACTGTGTTTGCATTAGAACTAAGGGGAGTTACATGTAAGTGGCATTTAGGGGGTGTCCAATGTGTGATTTTTGTATGTAAAAATGGGGACAGGTAACTGTATGTTACTGTACACAGCTGTGTAATGCCATAGCTAGAGATGTACATGGCTTGCATATGTGACTCTGCTTTTTAGACTCTTCAGGTGTTTGGGGTTGCATAGATTGTACTCAGAAAGATCACTTTGTCTGCCTTGAGTTGACTGGATAATGTACAGCAACAATTAGTAGCTGTTTTAAACCAGAATCTTGGCACTTTTCCTGTTTTCCTAGCACAACCCAGTTGTGCTCTAAAAACTTAGAGTTGAACAATTAGTCCCATGTACAGCTGTAATGAGACTGTAGTTTTGCAGGCAGATTAAAATAAAAGATGACAATTCTGAGTTTTCAGTATCTCTGCTGGAGGCTTTGCAGTGTCTTCCTTACAAAATAACAATAGGTTAAATGGTTTCTTAACCATCTCCCCTACGGGAAGCAAGAATTAAGCTGTTTTCATGTCACTACTCAATTTGTTGCATTACTCTCATAAATTTACATTTCTCTGCAGAAACAAAGAGTTGTCTAACTGCAAAGCATGCTTAAAAGCAACTGCTGTTTCTTGTTAAGAGGGACCAAAAGGTAAAGCAAACCATTTACATGGACTAATACAAACCCTTCGTTTTTCTCCGTAAGTTCTGCGTTAAGCTTCATGAATGCTCATGGGAATTAAGCACTTGTATGGTAAAGAACAGACCTCTGAGGCTGCAACAGACTCTTCCACAAACAAAATAGATGGTGTTCACTGCTGATACTTTTTCTTTTCCCCAGGCTGACTGAACTGTTTGGTCAGAACACACATCATGACAAACAAAATGGTATTTATAGTAGTATTAGAAGGTTTATAAGCTCAGAATCAGTGCAGCAGTGGCAGTGTTACAAGTCCTGGCTCTTTTGTCTCAGTTTTACAGCCCTGAAGATGTCGTATCTAGAAAAAATTAGGACATTCATTTTCAAAGAAGGCTTAGGAAGTGTATAACTGTTATTTCTTATTTCATTTGTTTATAGGGCAGAAATTAAGGTAGAGGATAACTGACCTGCCTAGGGCATGATGCAGTTATATCGCAGAACTGTGAAATAGTCACATATGAGTGCTGCTCTTGTGTCTCAATCAAGCTGTGCGATACCACTGACTGTATGTGTGTTTAATGACAAAAAACCCCTTATATATAGAAGTACTACTGTACCAATCAGATTCTGCCCTGCCATTCTCAAATGCTGAAGTCTGTTTAAATGAAGTGATGCATGTGTGCAGAAGTGGCTTTTAACTTGTAATAGAAGGTAGTTTAAATATGTAGCCTGCTATTTCTTGCATATATGCTATCGGATGCTGGTTTTCCATATGTGCTTGAATGAATGAAATTAGGCCTATGTAAAAGAAATAAAAGAACCTTGCTTTGAGTTATGAATAGCAGATGGAACAGTGTTAGAGTTGACATACTTGACTTTTAGCCTTATACACAATATTCATTCTTATTTGATCACTTTGTAATATAAACTGAATGGGTCTATAGGTTTGTCGAGATAATATAAGCTGTAAGAAAACTTTGATGGCTGTAGCTTGAGAGAATTTAGAAAATACTTCTATGGTGAGAGCACTGAAAGTATGTTGAAGTTCAGTTTCAGAATTTTAAAGGGTATTTAAATCGTAGAAATGTTGATTTTTCACTTTGCACTTTATGGCATTTTTTCATTTAAACATATTAAAATGCATGCCAAAATGTGCTCAGATTTGGATTGTAATGGCTCTGACTGTCCTTCTTGGAAGAATGCACCTGTGGCTGAATAGGAGGCTTTCCTAAATTCCTACTGCTGTGCTTTAGTTGTAGGTATACAATTTTGCTTTGCTGGCAGTGCTATGGTTTGAGTTGTGTGGAAATTCTACGGATTGTCCTTTGTGAAAACAAGACAAAATCCCCAGGCCTCAGTCTGGCTCGGAAGCTGTCAGGTTCCTGGCCCAAACACCGGGGATGTACTAAGGTGCTCTGCTTGCCTTTCATCATTGAACACTGTGATGCTGGATTTTTGAATACTGGGATATGTTGATATCTGTTCTGATTTCCTTATAAACTTTGTTATAGAATCATTTAGGTTGGAAAAGACATTTAAGACCATCAAGTCTAACTGTTAACCTAAGCCTGCCATCCCCCCACTAAACCATGTCCCTATTGTACTGAAGCTATGCAGAAGCTTCTCAGGTCTTCTTAAAACATGTATACAGTTGTGATACCCAAGGAATCCGTTCATAAGACTATTTTCAATGGGTGTTGTGTTCATACTTGGTCCTTCTTTGGAAAGTTTTCTCAAAAACCATGAAGTCATTAAAGGGAATGGGGAGAGATGAATGTAAAAAGCCGTAGAACTATATGGAAAAAATGGTATGGCTTTTAAAGTTACATATATTGCTTTTTTCTTTTTCCTGGCAGTCATCAGATCCCTTTGTATTAAAAAACTTGCCAGATGCGATAACATTTTCCTTGCTTCACCTACTTCATTTTTATAGCTTCCAAAAATTCAGTTTGCTGCTCTTTAAGCTGGCACCACAACACAGTATTTAAAGTCTCTTAATAGAAGAATGTATGAAAGCTACCACAACCATTTGTCTGTTAGTGCATTCCTACTCACAACTAATGTACTCTAGCCTGCTTGTTGCTTTTAGTATTTTGCCAGTGGGATTTACAGAGGTTTTTCTTTAGCTTTTCTTCCTTGTAGCAAAAGATGTTCTTAAATCTAACTATTTTTGGACTTGAAGGTGCCTCTGGCATTGCCAGATGACTTTTTTTTTTCTTTTCTCTATTGAAGTAAAAGTAGTATAAAGCTGGAGAAGTGATTGACTGAAAATTTGCTAACATGTCAGACTTCTGATTCAGGTTCAGACAACAGAGATCTTTCTAGCTTGAATAAGAGAAAACAGTTTGTAGTTGCCTCTGTGTATATAGATGTTAAGTCTATTGGATTGTTTTTTTAAAAAAAACCACGTTATTTTGTGTTGCTCTGTACTTTATTCTGGATTCATTTTGAAGAAATGAGAATACTGCTTGACCTATCTTGCAGAGAAATTAATGGTTCTCTTTTGAAAAAATGCATACAATTCCCATAAGTAAATATTGTGTAGGATCTATGTTGCAGTTGCACTGGAGGGATGAGAAGAGACAGAGCTTATATCACTTTTTATGTGGCTCTACTACTGTCTGAAGTAGGAATGATTTCTTGGAATTTCACCCATTATTTCAGTATTTTGTGCACCCTTATCCTCCCTTCTTGACCACTGCCTATTTTCCTGTTCTCCATAGTTAGTCCTCTGTGGGAATGTCCCGTGCTGTTGTACCCAGTTGTGTGAATTGCATGTGTATACATGGTTCCACACATTTCTGAACCCCATTTTTCAGGTCTTCAGTATTACTAATTGTCCATATAAAGGCAAGTATAAAAGAATATAACCATGAAGACTATGGCATTTAAAATAAACCCTGTAGAAAATATCCTTCCTGGGAAGGTAGATGGCCTTTCAGAACAAAGAATCCTGATCTTACTTCCAAGTATGTCCTGTGCTAAGGATCTATTTCAGGTCTTCAAAACATGAGCCTTTAGATCCTGGAAACATAATCTATTATAAATTATGACAGTACTGCCCTTTTAAAATGTGTCTTAAAAGGATATGTAAAAGTCTAGGAGTAATTTGCAAGTGAAGTAAATTTTCCCTTTGGGATATCATAATTGTTCTGGAGACTTGATTTGTCATGTATTCCCTGCTGAGTTCTTGAAATGTTAGTTTGCTTTCTTGAGGTTTCTCTGATGTGCAAGGGCAAATTCAGATATTTGATCCTCTGGCTATAGCTGCTATTGATATGACAAATAGGTCAATTTGTGTTTCTAATCACACTGATAATGTAGTAGTCATTGATGACAAACAGACAGATATGTACACTGTGGAAGAAAATAAAAAGTATCTTCAAAAAAAGCAGGATGTTTATATGAATTTTTTCAGTCATTATACTTTGAAATGTAACATTTATCTTGGCATTCAGTTTCATTCTGTACTCTTGAAGGCCCTTCTCTCATTTATTACTGTTAGCATACCAGAACAAATGTCTTTCAGATGTGAAAAATTAATCATCTCAAAAATGTCTCCAGTAGTTATTTGGGTGGATTAATGCAAGGTGTTGGGAGAGTAAGGTTGAAATGAAATGTCATAATTGAGCAGCACAAGTCACCAGAGAAATAATAGTCAATTGATCATGATTCCAGCTTGAGAAGCTTTTTAAAAAAAAAAAAAAGAAAGAAAAACTCGCCAAAAAAAAAACATGAGAAAAAAACTGATACTGATATGTAGTACATCAGATGCTGGAATGAGCACACACTTTGTAAGTTAAGTTCATTGAATACAGCACAGAGTTCTCTTCAGATTTTTGGTTGTTGGCCCTGAATCTGTTTTAGAGCTGCTTCATAGTCCTCTGGAAAACAGAAAATGTAGGCCAATAATCTCTA
The DNA here is from genome assembly GCA_018403395.1 of Gorsachius goisagi. NCBI lineage: Eukaryota > Metazoa > Chordata > Aves > Pelecaniformes > Ardeidae > Gorsachius > Gorsachius goisagi. The sequence goes on from BOSO01016564.1 coordinate 16,879, forward strand.
ACACTTGAGAGTCAAGTCCAAAATCTTTCTCATCAAGTCAACATAGCCTTGGCACTTGCAAGGGAGAAGATAAATGGTGATGGTCTTGTCAAACGAGTTGCAGAGAAATAATAACTTTTTTTGCTAACCGTTTAAATCACTTGCATACAAATACTGAGAGTGTAGCTGATTTGAGCTAGGATTAATCCTGTCTGTGTAGCTGAGGGGAGGTTTTTCAGATAACAAATTGTAACAAATCTTTTTCCCCTGTAAAATACTAAAGAACAACTCTTATTCATAAGACATCACCCACTTTCACATGACTCTCTGCATAGTCAACGGAAACTATGGGAAATGCATTGTGAACTCCTGCCACGTCCTGGCTGTTGTCTTCAGTGACTGAAGCTTCCAGGATAGGGAGGAGGAGGGTCATTAATAATACATTATTTTATTAATAATATGTTAATATAGCATATTTTGCAAGCAGAGGAACATTTTATTACACAAATGTAATCCCTCTCCCTAGTATTCTGTTGGTCTTAATTTAGTATGTAGATGATTTTCCCTTTGCAGCATACAAATAAACTTGGAGAAATGAGATGTGTACCTGTGCTAGGGTTTCTGGTGTGTTTTCAGTGAAGGATTGTCTACACTTTTCTAGTATGTATGGATCAAACACTAAAGCTAATGTGAGAAAAGATATTTTTGAAAGCTAAATGGGTTCGCTGGGGGGGGTGGGGTGGGGGGGGGTGTAGAAAAAGGTTAAATTCTGGTAATCCTTGGAAACTTAGATTTTTAGGGCCAGAAAAAACATGATGGTTTTGTCATACATAGGGCTCTGCTCTAATATGTCTGTTGCAATGAATCATAGAGACCCAGGGGGATGTTATGGGTGGTGGTTTTTTATAATTTATAATAGCCCATGACATGGGTTAGCTTAATTTGCATTGTAATGAGCCTTTCCTTTTCCAGAAAGTGTCAGTGAGGCTAAAGTGTCTGTATGCAAACTACCTATGGGTCATATTCTCTGAAATCTGAGTGCTTTTGTGGAAATTGGGAAACTAATTATTAAATGCCAGTTGTCATTGCTGCAAACTCTTAAGACTGCAAGAGGAACAAGATTCTAATATAAAACACAAAGCGGGACATGACAGCTATTTCAAAGTTAACCCTGACTTGAAAAGGACTAGGGAAAAAACATTGTTTGACAGTGTTTTGACATTAAATTAATTAATGGAATTTGGTTATGCCTTGTGATGTGCGGATGCAAAAGAGGGTATTGAGAGGGGAAAAAAAGGGAGTGGTGCAAGGCAGGGGAGAATAGAAGTGATGATTTGGGAACTCAGTACTATATACCTTTTCTTAACACAAGTGTCACAGACCTCTAAAGAACCATTCTGGGGATGGACTTATAAGTCAAAATTTGATGTTTGCCCAGGCCAAAAAGATAGTATTTTGTTAGGGATTACAGTGCGAGTGTTCTGGTTCTAACATTCACCATACTACCTTGAATGGGGAGAAACTTTGGAGTTGAGCAGCATATAAGCTTTTTGAGGTCAGGGATATAAGCTAAATTCTCTAAAGTCTCTATACTACTTCTTTGTTTTACTAAGCGTATTTTTGGGGAAACCCTGGTCCCATTGACTAAATAGTGAAACTTATGTCAAGTCTGAAGTCAGAGTTTCATCCTCTTTTTTTTATTTTCATTTTTTTTCTTGTGTCCCTTTACAGCCATAGAAAACTGCGCTATTGAATACAGAGTATCTTAAAACAAAACCATTACAAATGATGCTAGTGTGCAGGCTCTCCTTGATGGTAAATGATTAAATTGACTGAGAAAGATGTGCAAGTTTGCTAAATGGTGACTTTTGAGTGAATTGAGGGCAAGGAAGGAGAATGTGGACTGGTCCTTTCAACAGTGATATCCCTGCTCTGACTTGAGATCTGCATTCATTCAGGAGCCACATCAAAAAGAGAGCACTGAGTGGCCTGTATTTAAATTCTGTGTATTAATTTGGCTTCAGCGTTGTCCTGCCAGCGTGCCTAAACACAATAGGCCTATGCAGCCACACGTTGCACTTGAAAGTATTTCCTTCAAGGTGAACTGTAGCTTCTGTTTATGAAAAGTAAGCATAGATGAAACAAAATTCAAAAACACTGACAAATTAAATAGTTTTGTTTAGATGATAAGTAATTCAGCACGGATCATTAAAATTAATTAGAACTGTATGCTTATTTTGAAGCTGAAAGAATTCAAACCAGATGGGGTTTTGAAGGAAAGGGTCATCACCCTTTCCGTATCTTTCAAGACTTTTAAAAATAACTAAGTGACTTTAATAACACGCAGTCCAGTGAGGTTCCTTCAGCTGGTATGCTAATACTGTAACGAAGCCTTTCCCTTCTATATAGCATCCCTTTAGATGCTTCACCAAGTTTTCCAACTTGCATTTGAAGGACAAAGCTTTTGAAAATATTCATCTTCCGATTAATAAACATGGTATTTTTGAAGTCTATCGGGAGACTCCAGTTGGAGAATGCTCACTGTTACGGAAGAAACCATGGCATGTGAGCTGGAGCAATGATTCAAGCAGTATAATAATTGACTAAAAAATGCAAGAATATTAAGATGCATTGCTTTGTGGCTTAGAGTATGCCATTGCCAAGCCTGGCTCAAGATGCTGAAGTTGCAAGATTGGATGAAGGCCAATATGGAGATTGCACAGGTGCTTAGTAAGTGAAGAGCAATAAAGACCATCATTTAGAATACCCACTTTATTGTTTTACATTTTAGCATTTCTATTGCTACTACTTCCAAATGGCCATTCTGTAATTTTCAGGTGTTTTGTCCTGGTAACTAGTCTGGCAAAGGGCACTGTGATTTTGTGCTTGATATGGTAGCAAAGCTTGGTATTAGTTATGAGTCCTGGTGGTAGTGTGGGTGTCTGTGGGAGCATGAGGGTCCAGACCAAGAATATCTGGTCATCCCACAGGCAGGCGGTGCCTAGGAAGCAATGTGGTTGTACTGGAGTACCTTCAGTGGGCTGGATGTCTCAGGAAGCCTTTGGTTTGAACCTGGGTCCAATTTGGACTTAGTCCACTAGTTGGTCTATTTAGTGGTGTGCTAGTTTATTTGCAGACCATTCTTATACTTTCATGATTTTGAATTTGAAATATTGAGCCAACAGAAATAAATATTCCTGTTGCTTCAACATACACCTCAGCAGTACTGTCTTCATAGTCTTCAGCCTTTCTAAACAAATAGCCTATGGTCAAGTGGGCTTTAGGTGAGCCAAACCCCTTCCTAAAAACCCAAGTATTTGAAGCTCATATAGTATTGTCCCTGTCCTACTTAGTTTTCCCTCAGTAACTGTAAAAGAAACCTTTGCTGTAGGCTGCTGAAGATGGGAGCTGTCACCATGCAGGTACCCACTCGCTTCCCAGATGACCAGAGATCATAAACTAGAACTTTAAAGGTAAATCAATGGCTCCTATAATCTGTTAATTGATACCACGTAAGTTTAAAGGGAATATTCAGCGAGTCAGCTAGTCAAATGTTAGTGTGGAGCCCTGGGAAGAGCAGAGTTTTAAAATAAAACAGCTTTTACAAATGAAGCTGCAGGGTAGCCCAGACTGTTTCTTTTTCAGTGTGCTTGTTCCTTACACGTGCGTTTTCTTTTTTTGGGGGGGAAAAAAATTTTAAAAAATCTCAATTCTTCGTCTGTTTTAAATAATGTATGTAGTTAGTACTCCTTTAGTATGTTGGGAAATTCTGCCAAAACCAAGCTGAACTTTAGTACAGTTTTTTCTAAAAGTGGAATTAAAGTAATTCACTCCAACTGTAGGCTTATTCATTTGCAGTGCTCATAACCTCAGCTATCAGTTCAAACTGCAGAAGTTTGCAGGAACTTGGCCCTATTTAGGCTTGGTATTTACCAATTCTGAAATGCTTTTTAAGGTGGTTGGGGAAAAGGGATTTGAATTCGATGGGATTTTTGAGAGTCTATGCTTCACTTGGTATCTTTTGGGTAGATACTGGACCAATACTGCATTTCCTTATTGTTTGATGGCGATACATAGTGTAAACATGAATGGGTATTGGTTATGACACCCCAACTTCTGTTCCTGTGAGAAGTGTTAAAAGATGTAATACAGCTGGCTTGTATGAGCTGAGAAAGAGTCAGGGGTTGGGCATGGCTTGTTCCCCATTGATCTCTGGTGAATGTGCACCATCATGTGTAAACCTGTTTGGTATTTTCCTTGATGACCCAGATCATTGAATGGGAGTGTGCACTTGTTAAATCTGCAGTCATTTCAGACTGGACCGTGAGCATGCTGAATGGCAGGAGTAAAATTCAAAGTAATCTTAAATCTAGGGATACAAACCCAAAAAGATGGATGACATTCAGTGTGGACAGATATTGTGCTTCCAGCTTTAAATAGCAGAAATCAGCCACCCAAATAGCAGATAGCCAGGATCTTGGGGTTATAGCAGAACACAAGCTGATGAGGAGTCAATGAGATCCTCTTGTTACACAAAACACACCTGATTTGAAAGTATGAATGGGGTAATGATCTGCCAGAGGTGGCAAGTAGTTCTCCCAAACTCTGTTCAACTTTGACAAAGTCTCAGCTTAGCATCCTGTGCCACTTTGGAAAGGCAATACTATCTGAAGGAAATCTGAAGGACACTGGAGGTCTAGAAAATATGACTCCACTAGGTATTAATAGGAGGAGGAGATGTTCAGCCTGAAGAATACAGGAGAAGAAAAAGGGAAAAATCTGTTTTGCTGTCATGAAGAACAAGATGAGCAGCAACAGGGTAAAAGCTAGAAAGTAAGAGTCTAGGAAAAACTGCCTGCTTATAAAAATAGCAAACTAGCGAATAAAGCAACGTGGGAAGGTGGTGGAGCTTCCATCTTTGGGAATCTTTAAGGACAGTTAGAAAAACATCCTTTTCAGTTGATCTTCTTTTAAAGGTGGGAAATAACTTCCCAAAATCCCTGGCAGCCCTGCTCTCAGACCGGGTCCTATATTCTGCCTCCATTTTGTGTGAATGGGGTTTGGGCACTGAGAAAAATGACTGGGTTTAGACTGCTGAGACTTTCTGTCTAGAGTCGCTTTGCAGGTTAGATGCAGAAGAAATGTAAGTGCTTACATCTGTTGTAAGTTGTGACAGCTTCTCATGACTGAAGGTGATCTCTTGTAGCTTCGTAGGAGAGTCTTCTGCCGCAGTGGGTTCCAACCCTGATGTATGTGTGTAGTCATCCTGAAGAGCTATGAAGTTGTCGCACGCAAATGCAGATTATGTTATGGAAAACTGGCTTTCAAAATATGTTTGTTAACACAAATAGAGTGTAGTAAGCTACAAGACCTGTGCAGAAGTGCTGACAGAGAATAAACTTGATAGCCTTGCCCATAGCTGAGCTCCTGAATATCCCTGTTGTCAGGCAGATATTCTGAGGATAGCTTGAATTGGATTGTGGTTTTATTTCATTGAAGAGTATGAGACGCAGTTCATTACAAATACAGCAAGTGAGAAGGTCAGACACCTTGCTGCTTCGCTGAAGAGTCTGATTAATCAACTGTTGATCTATAGCGAGAGAAACAATGTAATTAGAAAAATGGATTAACTGTAAGCTTAAATCACATAGTTTAAAAAACCGTATAGAAAGAAATCCTCTCTTGCAAATTACATTCAAAATAAATTTGGGGGTTTGTGAGCAGGTTACTTTTCCTTTAGAGGTGAAGTCTTGTCTATGTAAATAAAAAAGAAAGAGTGTATCTGCTAGCTAAGTGTGGTGACAGCCATGTTGCCCTTCTGGACTTCTTCAGTGTGGATGATCCTATGTTGGCAGGGTAAGTGCTGGCAGAAGGGGGAGTAAGCTGTGTCAGTGTAATGCATCTTTACAGTGCAACCACATCTGTTATCCTGGTGATTAAAGATGAAACCATTTCTGGTGGGGAAAAACTCAGAGGAGAAAAAAAAAACAAGAAAACACAAACCTGACCAAAAAAAAAAGGTATCTTCTAGCCCAAACCAAACAACTGGTGACAAACAAAAATGCAGTGCTACCTCCTATCCAGAATGGTTTTGTGTGCCTCTAAGTGCTGTGTACCTTAGGAGCAGGAATAATGCTGTGCTGTGGAGGCTGGAAAACAGCTTTACCTCTTCTGTTCTCTTGGGTCCAGGAAACACACAATTTGAGGTTACAGTTTCTTTGTGACTCCCAAGTTGCTATAAATGTAGAAGGGAATGTCATATGAATAGTGTGTGAATACAGCTTACAAATGAGTCTCTTCTTACCTGTTCTCTACCTTACTACAAACCATTGCATCTCCCTCTCCAGCAGAGAAAAGAAGTGGCTCTTTCCTCTGCCTTCTCCTCATTTCTTTTCTTCTTTGCCCTGTTTAGCTTGAAGCTTGCTGGGTTTAGGAAGGCAGATGAGGGTGTCTTGCTGAAAGAGGGGAAAAGCTCTTATTTATTTGCCTCTTCTGAACAGGAACATGTGGCCACAAATGCTATCCTACCTGCCTGAGAAACAACACTGTGTTCTCTCCTCCCTGACCCCGAGGTGATCTGGGGTGGGATGTGCCGAGCCCCTCCCCGACGCGGGCTGGCATTGTGCACTGAGCCACCCAGCTGTGGTGAATTTGAAGAGTCACAGGTGCAGCAGTTAAAGCAGTCAGTGGGAACTGAAGCACTAATTTTGCTACATGAAAGACCTGAAGGAATAGCTTGCAAGCCATTTAAACTAAAAGCTGCAGGAGGCTCAATTGGCTGTCTCTCTGTCTCAGGACTTGACTTGTATTTTGGTAGTGCTCAGTATTTTTGGAAGCTTAGCCCAACTTTGCTGTTGTCAATAAATGTTTAATTTTATCCATTTTGCATTTGATATGCATCATCTCTTCTAAAGCCTAACTTAATCAGTCAGGGACAATGTCCAAACCTTTCAGTATGTTGCCTTCTCAGTTATTTTTTTTCATGGTTTCTGCTGGTCATTTGTTCCCAACTATCTTCCAGCAGGAGCCCTGTTTTATGTGCTGATAGTGGGACATCTTCCTCACAGCCTGGTTCCTCATATGCTTCACTTACCTCACCGCTTTCCCAGAATCTTTTGCCCTTTTCTTTGCCCTGCAATGACCTTCTCATCTTCCCCCTCTCACCCTTTTGTATTGTTCCTTTCTCTTTTGGGGGATTTTTTTTTCCCTCTGTTTTGTTGCATCTCTCTTGGCTGTTCCCTGCTCCCCAGTGGCTCCATGTGTTTGTGATTGTTTGCCAAGTGCAGGACATCCAATGGGGTTGGCCAATGTGTTTTTGCAGCTGCTGTGTGAATCCAGAAGGGACATTTTGGGTATAGAAGCTGCTGTTTGCTCGCCACTCTGTATGCATGAGTTACCATCCTGAGTACAGGCCCCCTGCGACAGCAGAGGAAGAATGGGAAAGGGATTTTGAAGTGGTCAGCTCTTTATCCATAGTTTAGGGATTATGCCCACAGTGGGTGGGTTAGATACGCAACTTTCCAGCTCTACAACTTTTATCTCCCCTGTATCTAACAGTGCTAAATTCCAGTAGGATTTCAAACAGTGAACACACTTTTGTATTGAAGTTTAAGTCAGTTATAGGTTAGGTAAAGGCACTTTCTGTAGAGAGGGAAAGTATGCAAAGATCTTTAAAGGTCACAGAGTGGGAGGTGATCAGAAGAACAGGCTGTGCTTGCAGCTGTGTGCAAGCGCCTGGGGAAGGCAGTTGTATGGGCTGACTTGGGGCAGGCGGCTTTCATGGTTCCAGGTTTCTGTTTCCTTGTAGCTGTAGTGGTCAGTGGACTAATGGCGAGAGCTCAAAATTTACTTGTTACAGTGTTTTTTCTGCAGTTCACTGCCCTGGCAAGTCTAAGCTTTGGGAAGTATTATGTGTTGTTAAGGTGACGGATTTCTGAGAACTTCTAACACAAGGGGAAGCCACCCAGTGTGATGGATCCAGTACCTAAGGTGGGGTGGAGGGAAGTGAAACTCAATGAGTGGTTTTGAGACATGAGGCAACTGATGCTAAATGCCATCCTATTACACTTACGAGCTGGTATTAAAATCACACAATGGAAAATCCTCAAATGCCTTGGATTGCTCTCCAGTTGGATAGGTTTTTGTACTGGTCTGTTCTTCAGCTCAGTAGTCCTTATTTTGCAAGGGCTCAGTAGGAAACTGTCGTGGTTGCTACGGAGGAAGAATCTCTGGGTGGTTTCTGGCAGTCAGTGGATCTGAGTCTGTGAAGGTAGGGGCACAACTGGTTGATGTCTACAAAGAAAATAGCAGTGTTCGCAGGTAGTATTGGGCTGCCATGGGCGGTCTGGAAGACAGCATCAATGAACAGCTGCCCCAAAAGGGAGCATTGAGGTGAGGTTTCAGGTTCAGATTCCCCTCAGCCTTATTCTGCCTAGTCCTACTGTGAATTCTTCTCCTATTTTAATTCCAAATTAAGACACTCAAGCTTTGCAATTATCTACGATGTGGAACATGGCATATAATTTCTAACTCAAAACCAATGTGAACAGAAAACCCAGTGGCTTTTTTGGTGTGAGTGTTTTCTTTATTTTTAACAAGCATAGAAGGTTTCTAAAATATGTTGAGGGATATGCAGCTGCTTAAAACTTAAAAAAATTTGAGATATGTTTTCTATGAAATGACATTTGTTATCTTACTCTTCTTTAGCTGCAGACGTTATTTGACATGAAATCTGTCTGTAAGCCTCCAGAGCTGTAGATATTTAATTTCTATTTTCAAATCATCCCACTAAAATCAAAATTCAGTGTGATTTGTGATTGCCTAACTCTGCAATGTGCCTTATTCAATCATGGCTCCTATCATGTTTTTCAGCTAAGAATTCTGTTTATGGTAATAGGGATAAAGTAATTGTGCATCCTAAGGGTTATAGTAGTTTGAAGTTGATAGTTTCTGGTTTTTGGTTTTTTCCTTTCCTTTTTCATGTTTTTATTTTCTTTTGAAATGTAAGGTGGATAGGCCAGAACAGCTATGTTGATTCAGTTTTTTCCTGCAATTTTTTTTAAATAGGGAAGTTTTTTATTTCTCATTTCCATAAAAATGTGATTCATTGTATAATGGACTCATTTCACTGTTTAAGGAAGGCTTTTTGCAGTTTGGGTTAAATAAATCACCTTGGTTTATGCTGACAAGCTAAAGGGGAGCCTTTAACATCACATTGTTCTGTAGTTGGTGGGGTTTTTTTCTGATTTCCCTGCTCTGTTCTTTCCTTGATCATTATTGAAATGGAATTGCTGGGGAAAGCACGGAAATGTCATGTCTATGCAACGTACACCAAATCTGGCATGTGTCAAAAAAGGTTGAAGTTCTGACATTCTCGTGAGTTAAATTGCTCAACAGATCTGTGCAATTATTGCCGCTGCGTTGAGGGGGAAGAGGGGAATGTTGGTCTGCTGACCTTGCAACTGCAAGGTTAAATCCCCCTCTGTGCTGACTCAGACTGGGGTGGTGGCAGCTGATTAGTCAGGCGTGTGTGCCATCCACCTGTAGGGGCACAGCTAGCAAATTAAATCACACTGTGTAGAAATGACAATGCCTTCATATTTTAGGCCAGCAAACATCAGCTTTAACAGCAACTCAGGGGAAAGAAGCCAGCGCTTTTTGGGGGAAAGTGTGGATTGCTTTTTCTTCATAACATATTCCCGGGGGGAGGGGAACCCAAATACACCCCCTAAAACCATCCATATCCAAGGCTAGAATTCAGTCTGGTTTTCCTTTATCCAAAAAAAAAAAATGATGGGCAGGTTTTCTAGATAATAGAAGAAATAGCAATTTTGAATATGCAGTGCTCTCTTCAGCATGTTCACCCACTAACATACAAAAGATGATAAAGGAAGAAATCAATGCAAAACCATTTCAGTAACTAAATGGATCCCTATTAGTTTTCAGGCAATTGATTTTTAGTAGGCATTTGTGTATGTTAGCTGCTCTTTTGCTGTGAGTGAGGTGGTATTTCCAATTAGATTTTTAACTGTCAATGATTTACTAAGCATGTTATGGTATTGATTATGTTCCACACAGGGCAGGGGGAGGGTGAAGGCTGAATTTTTCTGTTATGCCATTGTTACAGGAAACTTCTTTACATATGTTAATTTCTTCCCCAGTGCCATTACTTTTCATGATTAGGTTTGGGATTCTTGAAAAGTTTATACTATAATCAGATTGGCTTCACGGAAAATCTGCTGTATCACTTCAGCGGGAAAGCCCATATAAAGCGTAGGAGAACAGTTTCAAATTTTATATTTGAATTTTATTCCTTTTCAGATTGTAGCATCAGTCCTGATTAAATTTGGTCAAATAAACTCAAGGCTACTGTGTTTGAGCTGCAATGCATAATGGAATGCAGGAGACTAATCCATTTTCTTACTGTAAGACACAGCTACTAACTCTGCCCCTTTTAAGACTTCATAATATATCATTAAAAAGAGAATAACACTTTGTATTCATATCTTACGTGCTAAGCAATTTGAGTTTCACCAAATGAAACTGAATTTGTAAGTCGCTAAAGGTGACTGAAATGACAGTGGCGATAGCAGGGAAGTCTTGCATTGCAGTAAACTAAGTCTATTGATCTTGAAATGAAAGTTCAGTGGAAAAGCTGATGGAAAAAGTAACAGAGCACAAAAGGACAAAGCTGCACAACTGATTCAAATGAACTGGCTGGCTGTGAACATTCATGTGAAAGAAGTGCTAATGCAAACAGTGCAGAAGAAGAAACTATAATGGAAAAAAAATACTGCCAGTATTGTGACTTCTCAAGTACACGTAAGACATGTTTTCTTACGGGAAAAGAAGAGTTAGTGGCTTGTCAAATAAACTAAAATGTCTTGTGAAGGCTGTGAAAGCAGGCACTGAATACCTAAGGTTTCTCTGCAAAACCCACTCTTGAGTATGTAATGACTGGAAGTCCAAAACTTCCAAAGTATTTCTTTGAGAAAACTGTGAACATGCTACTTGATCATAATGTGTATTGAAAGGCAAATGCAATCAAAGCCCATTATAGTGTATCACTGGGTACAGTAAAACAATGTCAACTCCAAAGAAATTTCAAAAATAGCTGGCAGGCAGCTGTAGAGAGGATGCAAATTTCTGTTACTTGTTACGCACCTGTGAACATGTGGCTTACAGAATGTAAAGAATTTGACTATGGGAAGGATGCCCTTTAGAAATATAATTGACTTTCCTGGAGTGAAATATAGGAAAAACTGACGTAGCATCTAATAGTCTCAGGCAAGTCAGTTATATTGATGAGTGAATCGTGCGTGCTTTCTCGGAGATGTACTTCTGAGTTCATAGTCTCACTGTATATGCACAAGGGTGCAGTAATTTTCATGCAAATTTGACTGACCAATCGGAGGATAATTCTGAGAATGGTGATTGAAGTTATCAGGGAAGATGTCCATCATGTAAGAGATGCCACATGGAACACGTTATGGCGGCCTTTCAGAAAAAGGTGGCAAAGTGCAAGGAACAGAAGGAGCATTTGTATTGTCAGTGTTTTTATCATCAGTGTAAAAACTCAAATATGTATTCATTTTCTCTCAAATTGATCATACAACATAGCTGGTCTCCCTTAAGACTGCTGAATTTTTTTTTTACTTCAATATCGCAGGTAACAAAATCTGGAGATAGAGATAGGGAAGATTATACCCAGAGTTATCACAATGACAAAAACCCCTTAACCCCAAATACACTGATGTATCTGTACCCAGTTGCTAAAAGGCTAGAGTCGTACAGACTCGTAAAATTGTGTTAATATACAGTGCATGAAAAAAGGATGCAATATAATTCATTTCTTCTGTAAACTGTTAAGAGAATCTGGGTCTTGCTTTCAAGTCTCATCCAGCCAGTACAGTCCGAGAGGCACAGTGTGTTTGTGATTTGGATTTAGACTATTGCACAGGTTTTAGGTGGTTTTATGACTGAAGTTTGAATTTTAAGGGGAAAACTTAATTGCAGTTGGGAAAGAAATAACTGTTTTGAAGTGTTCACCAATCTTCTGACCATAACAGAAGCCCCTTGGGGTCCCAGGTTTTTTCAAGTGCTGATCTGCTTCTGTTTCTCATAAGCATTTCTTGATCTTGTATGTATTCACAATGAACTTCTCTTGCACCGTACATAAACTACACAGCCACAGATAGCGGAGAAATGTGTCAGGATTTATTTTTAAAAATGCTCTTTGGTTTTCATGTAAACAGTCTGGGATGATCAAAATGAAAGACAAAGCATAACCCAGATTGGAGGGTCAGCATCTGTGTAAACTTGAATGCCAAACACATGTGGCTGGGTTGTATCCTCCACAGGGATATGTGTTACCATGTGGTTTTACAGCATTTAAAAAAAACCAAAACCAAATAAAAAAACCCCACACCACTGCCAAACCCCCCCATTAATCCTGAATCTCTCATTTTAACTAGTATGAATACATTTGTATAATAAACAATTCAAAGTTGACATCAGATTAAATATAGTCAGAAATCCTGAAATAGGCATCTATGTACCTAAGAATCGCATAACTAGCTCCCAGCTCAAGACAATGAAATGAAGAGCAATAATGTGTGTCCTACTGTGTTACAGCTCTACAGCATATATTTAACCTATGCCATTCTGTAATTCCACTTTTCTTTAGGAATTTAACAGATGAATATTTAACCTGTGTTTCAACCTCTGTGTTGTGTATTAATGTAGTCGAGCAGAGAAAAAACATAAAATGTGCTAGGGAAACATTTTGAATAAATTCTGCTTTAATTGGAGAGGATTGTAGCATGAAAGCATGACAACGGAAAGTTCAGTGCTTTAATATCTAAAATTAGATATCACTGTAAGTGCTAATTGAGCAGAAATGTATTTTCAAAAAGCTGGTAGAAAGCATATATTCATATGACGACTCCTCCTCTTAAACAGCTCTGCTTTTATCCTTGAAGGGTATTGCATCAGCACAGATCAAAGTCATCAGACATATGTTGCTTTGCAAATAATGTATCTATTTTCTTTTTCTTCTAAAGGATATGCCAAATAAAGAGAGTTATTAAGCTTTTCAAGACAATTTGAGTAAGATGAAATTGTCGGTGGTGTTGAGCTGCCAAAAACAAATGATATAATGTCAACATTAGAAGAACAAACTATTCCCCAAACAGTCTGTTGGGCTTTTATGCCAATCAGACTGCACCATATTTCATTCTTGAATACGGTCTGTAATTCTATAACTCCCCCAGATAGTGATAAAAATACTTCAGGTAGATCTCAAGCACTTCAGCGGCTTGGGTTATAGAAGAATAAAGGGCCTGTGGTACATTGATAGAGTTCAGCCAGCATTGCCTTTACTGTCAACGACGACTGTGTAGCTGGCCTGGCTTCTTGGTGAGCCCAGTATATCTTACTTGCTGCTTCTGGAAGTGCAGATGGACTGCAGGAGACTGACACGGCTCAGATAAGTGTCTGTTTAATATCCAGGTGTATGATGTATGGATGGAAATGGATCATAATAAGATTAAATTCCAGGGAGCTTGCCTTTTGTGTCTCTTGCCATGTACATACAAGTAGCAGAGGAAAATCACAAACCATCATCCTTCAAGGATTTATCTCCTCCCCCAGCCCAACACCTCCCTTTCCCCTCCTTGCATTGGATTCAGCTACAGTGTTCAGGAGAAAACTAAGTACCCAACTTATGTGTTATTTACGTAGATCATCATAAAAGAAAATAAAGCCTTTGCTGTTGCTGCGTTTGTGAGGCTATGCAATCACATGAAAACATCTTATCTTGTTTAAAATACAAGCCTGGAAGCGTAAAGACAAACTGCTGTCTCGAGCAGAACTGTGCTAACATGGTAAATATGATGGTTGTCCAGACAAATCTCACTTTAATTCGTTGCAGAGATTATAAGGAAGAATAAGAAATTTATAAACTTTGCTGAAGTAATACAGCTTGAGTTTATGATGATACAAATTGGCAGTTGATGCTGATGAGAAGTATAACTGGACAGATGAGAAGAAAATGACGGGAGGGATGAGGGAAATGTACGGCAGCATGGCAAAGCATGTGCGTTTGTACAGATGCATTGGTTTAATTTCCTAGCAGCAATCAGTTCAGAGAAGCAAACCATTTCAATTGTGTTATTATAGATAACGCCTGAAACTGTCTTTAAAAATTAAGAAAAAAATCAGATTGGTTTAGTTGAACTCCCTGGAAGCTTAAACATGAAATCTGTTACTCTACAAAATTTCCCAACCTCTTTCCTGTATCCATAGTTTGTTATTGTAGGATTTTGAAGAGATTTGACTTGGTCACTTGACTGTTTTGCAAAGTGAAAGGCAGTGTGGAAACACCAGGTTTTCAAAAGAATATCTAAACAAAATCAGATAGACTTGGGGGAGGGGGGGAAATTAAGAAGGGAAAAATGGTAGCCTAGGCATAATACCTGAAAGCTGAAATACTTGTTTGGCAATTGTTGTCTGGGTTTTTTCAGGACAGAAGGCAGAATGGGTTCGGAGGGGGCAGATCTGGCACTGGAAAACCTGACTTGTGTACTGTAGTGGTAGTCTGATCCTTCTTCAGGATTACAAGTTTTAATCTTAATGAGAAGGTTTTGATATCCTAGAATTTGGAGATGTTTCCCAAATACATAAACTAGGAAGGGATAATAGTTTGAGATTTTGGACGTGTGTGTAGTCCAAGGCACATTCACTGTAGCTCCCCTGCTGGTTTTTGCTGTTTCTGCAAGTTTGCACTCTCTCGTTCCAGATAATTAGTTCTGATTCTGCAATAATATCAGAAAACATTGGGTTACTTTTATGTTTTAAATTTCCATCCGAGTTAGTTGGATGGCTTTATGAAACATCCAATCCTGAATCTACGACTGAGGAGTATAATATGAGAGATGAATTGAAATGAGAGGAAAGTCTAGAAATGTGGCACAAAGTAATTTTTTAAAGAAAATATTATGCATAGCTCAGGTTTAGTTCCTTTCTGAAACGGTGCAACATTTTGCAAACAATAACAGAACTCACATTTTTGCATAGTTTGCAGTTTGACATACTTGGACTCTGATAGTTTCATAAAGTAAAACATCCCACAAAACCAGTTGAAAGCAATTACTCGGATTGTAGCTGCAAAGGAATGGATTGTGCTTATGTGTCATAATGTGGGGGCACATCCACTTTTTTTATTCCGTGAAAGTATGTTTGTGATTACTTTTTTCATCTCTTACTGTGGAAATGCTTTCTGGCTCTCCCAGCGTGTGTATATGTGATTGTACAGGATGATAGATGCCATAGTAAGGATTGTGTTTCTGTGCACAGGGGGATGGGTAAAAAGCTTTCCTTTTTTTTTTTTTTTTT